>ONZH01031306.1:0-33059 GCA_900303285.1 Rhinella marina
GAGGCTTTCCGCAACCTGATAGCGGTGGCTGTCCCTCGGTACTGGTCCACAGCTGCACTGTTTTTCCCGATGTGCCGTCCCAGCCCTACAGGAGCACGTGTCAGAGAACATCATCCGTGCCCTGACCAACGCGGTTAGTGATAAGGTCCACCTAACCATGGACACGTGGACAAGTGCTGCCGGGCAGGGACACTATATCTCACTGACGGCACATTGGGTTAACTTGGTGGAGGCTGACCCTGGGGCTGCTCATATACTGCCAACACCAAGGATTGCGTGGCCTACCTCGTCATGGTTTATCAGATGTACTGTGACTCTTCCTACTACCCCTCCTCCTCCGAATTACCATGCGTGGGCACGGCGCCTTCAGTCGGTAGCTCTAGGCGCAGCAGCACTGCCGTGGGTAAGCGCCAGCAGGCGGTGCTCAAACTGCTGAGCTTAGGTGACAAAAGGCACACCGCCCAAGAGCTGTTACAGGGCATCACGGTGCAGACCGATCTGTGGCTGGCACCGCTGAACCTCAAGCCAGGCATGGTTGTGTGTGACAACGGGCGTAACCTGGTGGCGGCTCTGCAACTCGGCAGACTGACACATGTGCCATGCCTGACCCACGTGTTCAATCTCATAGTTCAGCGGTTCCTCAAGACATACCCCAATCTGCCTGATTTGCTCACCAAGGTGCTCCACATCTGTGCGCATTTGTAAGTTAAGCACAGATGCTGCCACTCTCAGGGCAGCGCAGCGGCGCCTACAACTGCCAGCTCACCGACTGTTGTGCGACTTGCCCACGAGATGGAATTCGACATTAAACATGTTATCCAGAGTTTACCAGCAGCGCAGAGCGATTGTAGACTGCCAGATGTCAACTTCCACCAGAACTGGTAGTCAGGACAGTAAGCTTCCTCAAGTCTACAATGATGAGTGGACGTGGATGTCTGATATCTGTCAGGTGTTGACCAACTTTGAGGAGTCAACACAGATGGTCAGCGGCGATGCCGCCATTATCAGCCTCACCATCCCGCTGCTTTGCCTGTTGAAAAACTCACTGCTCATCAGTAGCCAGAGTCAGAAGCTTTGCGCTTGTCACAGGAGATGGAGGAAGAAGATGCGTTGCTTGATAGCCAGAGCACCATCCGGCCTGTTTCTCAGCGCGTATTGGAGAAGGGGGATAAGGATGAGGAGGAAGAGGAGGAGAATGTTGGCGAGACAGAAGAGGGTACCAATGCTCAGTCCTTCTTAACTCTTGAGCATGTATGGGCTGAAGAGGATGAGTTGGAGGAGGAGGAAATGGAGAGTCAGGCCAGTGAGGAGAGGGAATTCTTGCGTTTTGGGACTCTGGCGCACATGGCAGACTTCATGTTAGGCTGCCTATCCCGTGACCCTCGCGTTAGAAGCATTTTTTCAAACACCGATTACTGGGTGTTCACTCTCCTGGACCCACGGTACCAGCAGAACCTTTCCACTCTCATCCCTGTAGAGGAAAGTAGTATGAGAGTGAATCAATATCAACAGGCCCTGGTGCACAAGCTGAAACAATCCTTCCCATCAGACGCCGCTAGTGGCAGAGGGCATGGTTCTGTGGGCCAAGTAGCGGGGGAGAGGGAGCGAGCAGGCAGCTTGTCCAGCACTGGCAGGGGAATGCTCTCCAAGGCCTTTGCCAGTTTTATGTCACCCCAGCAAGACACTGTCACCTGTCCCAAGTCTAGGCAGAGTAGGGGGGAGCTGTACAGAAAGATGGTGAGGGAGTACCTAGCTGACCATACCAACGTCCTGACTGATCACTCTGCTCCATACAAGTATTGGGTTTCAAAGCTGGACACGTGGCCTGAACTGGACGCCTTGGAGGTGCTGGCCTTCCCTGCCTCTAGCGTGTTGTCAGAGTGAGTATTCAGTGCAGCTGGTGGCGTCATCTCCGATAAGCGTACACGCCTGTCAACTGACAGCGCTGACAGGCTGATGCTTATTAAAATAAATAAAGCCTGGATTTCACCGGAATTCAAATCTCCTCCGGGGGAAAGCAGCTAAAGAATAAGATTCCTTATGTATCCGATTCCTCTCCTCTACTCCTCCTCCTTCTCCTCCTTCTCTTCATTGCCAAACGCTGACCCAAAAGGGAATTTTTTAGAGGGCCAACTGGCACTCTTTTAATACAATGTTTCCGAAGGGCCACCTACAGGCCCTCTCTCCAAACAATTTTTCCGGAGCATCAACTACAGAAACTCTAAAACAATTTTTCAGGATCGTTAACCACAGATACTAAATTTTTTTTTCAAAAAATTTTTGGGAGGCTCAACTACAGCAATTTGACTGCAATCTCAGTCGGAAAAAGGCATTGGTGGTGTCACCTCCATGCTGTGTCCGGCTAAATTTTTGGGTGGTTCACCTACTACCTCAGTCTGACTCGATCACTCTGTTGTCACCGCTGCCATACAGGGTCACGCTAAAGTTTTTATGTGCTTCGCCTGCTCCCGCAGTGTAACTCGGTCATTCTGTACTCACAGCCATACAGGGCAACAATAAATTTTTATGTGCTTCGCCTGCTCCCGCAGCGTAACTCAGTCACTCTGTAGTCACAGCCATAAAGGGCCACAATAAATTTTTAGGTGCTTCGCCTGCTCCCGCAGTGTAACTCGGTCACTCTGTTGTCACAGCCATACAGGGCCACGCTAAATTTTTATGTGCTTCGCCTACTCCCGCAGTATAACTCGGTCACTCTGTAGTCACGGCCATACAGGGCCACGCTAAATTTTAATGTGTTTCGCCTGCTCCCGCAGTGTAACTTGGTCACTCTGTAGTCACAGCCATAAATGGCCACAATAAATTTTTATGTGCTTCGCCTGCTCCCTTAGTGTAACTCGGTCACTCTGTAGTCACAGCCATAAAGGGCCACTCTAAATTTTCATGTGCTTCGCCTGCTCCCGCAGTGTAACTCGGTCACTCTGTTGTCACAGCCATACAGGTTCACGCTAAACTTTTATGTGCTTCGCCTGCTCCCGCATTGTAACTCGGTCACTCTGTAGTCACAGCCATACAGGGCCACGCTTAATTTTTATGTGCTTCGCCTGCTCCCGCAGTATAACTCGGTCACTCTGTAGTCACAGCCATAAATGGCCACGATAAATTTTTATGTGCTTCGCCTGCTCCTGTAGTGTAACTCGGTCACTTTGTAGTCACAGCCATACAGGGTCACGGTAAATTTTTATGTGCTTCGCCTGCTCCCGCAGTGTAACTCGGTCACTCTGTTGTCACAGCCATACAGGGCCATGCTAAATCTTAATGTACTTCGCCTGCTGCCGCAGTGTAACTCGGTCACTCTGTTGTCACAGCCATACAGGGTCACACTAAACTTTTATGTGCTTCGCCTGCTCCCACATTGTAACTCAGTAACTCTGTAGTCACAGCCATACAGGGCCACGCTAAATTTTTATGTGCTTCGCCTGCTCCCCCAGTGTAACTCGGTCACTCTGTTGTCACAGCCATACATTGTCACGTTAAATTTTTATATGCTTCGCCTGTTCCCACAGTGTAACTCTGTCACTCTGTAGTCACAGCCATACATGGCCACGCTAAATTTTTATGTGCTTCGCCTGCTCCCGCAATGTAACTCGGTCACTCTGTAGTCACAGCCATACAGGGCCACGCTAAATTTTAATGTGCTTCACCTGCTCCCGCAGTGTAACTCGGTCACTCTGTAGTCATAGCCATACAGGGCCAGGCTAAATTTTAATGTGCTTCGCCTGCTCCCGCAGTGTAACTCGGTCACTCTGTTGTCACAGCCATACAGGGTCACGATAAATTTTTATGTGCTTCACCTGCTCCCGCAGTGTATCTCGGTCACTCTGTAGTCACAGCCATACAGGGCCACGATAAATTTTTAAGTGCTTCGCCTGCTCCCACACTGTAACTCGGTCACGCTGTAGTCACAGCCATACAGGTTCACGCTAAATTTTTATGTGCTTCGCCTGCTCCCGCAGTGTAACTCGGTCACTCTGTAGTCATAGCCATACAGGGCCACGGTAAATTTTAATGTGCTTCGCCTGCTCCCGCAGTGTATCTCGGTCACTCTGTTGTCACAGCCATACAGGGTCACACTAAATTTTTATGTGCTTCGCCTGCTATCGCAGTGTAACTGGGACACTCTAAATGAGTCTGACCCTGGGGCCGCTCATGTACTGCCCACACCGAGGATTGCGAGGCCTACCTCGGTCATGGTTTCTCAGACTTATTATGCATCTTCCTCCTACCCCTCCTCCACCTCTCAGTTATTATCCGTGAGCACGGCGCCTTCAGTCGGTAGCTCTAGGCGCAGCAGCAGTGCCATGGGTAAGCGCCAGCAGGCGTTGTTCAAACTGCTGAGCTTAAGTGACAAAAAGCACACCGCCCAAGAGCTGATAAAGGGCATCACGGCGCAGACCGATCTGTGGCTGGCACCGCTGAACCTCAAATTAGACATGGTTGTGTGTGACAACGGGCATAACCTGTTGGTGGCTTTGCAACTCGGCAGACTCACACATGTGTCATGCCTGGCCCACGTGTTCAAGCGGTGTTTTTGGTGTTTCGCCTGCTACCTCACTCTAACTAGTTCACTCTGTTGTCACCGCCATACAGGGTCACGCTAAATTTTATTTCTTCTTCGACTGCTACCTCAGTCTAACTCGGTCACTCTGTTGTCACCGCCATGCTGCATCAGGGTAAATTTTTGGGTGGCTCACCTGCTACCTCATCTAACTTGGTCACTTATTTGTGTCACCGCCATGCTGTGTCAGGCTTATGCCTGCGTTGTGGGGCAGGGGATAGGACAGCAGTGCCAGCATGGGCATGGGTGATGGACCTTCGTTGCACCTAGTTGGGTGCTTCCCTAACACGTGATGGGCATGTGCCTTGCCCTTCTTGGTCTGGGTGAGCACAATTGCCTTGAGGGTTACCACCATGCTGTTGCCCGAGAATTTGGGGTAATGGTGGGATTAGGCAGCCTCAGAGGCATCCAAGCATGCTGCCCCTGCTGTTTCCTGTCCATTTCCGTGGTGTTTCCATAATTTTCTGAGGTTTCCAGGTTTTCACCCAGCCTTCCCTAGTAAGAGCCTTGGTCCCCTGCAAAAAATACTCGAGTCTCCCATTGACTTGACAATGGGGTTCGTTACTCGAAACGAGCACCCGAGCATCGGGAAAAGTTTGTCTCGAATAACGAGCACCCGAGCATTTTAATACTCGTTCATCTCTAATTGTGATGCATTGTAAAGGGGATCAGACCCCCAAAAGTGAAAAAAGTGTAAAAGAAGAAAGTGAAAAAAGTGAAAAAAAAAAAGTTTTACAAAAAAAGTTTCAAGTTCCAAAAAAAAGCGTCCTTTTAACAAAATAATATAAGAAAAAATTGTAAAAAATAGGGAAAAAAATAAAAATAGACATATTAGGTATCGCCGCGTCTATATCGACCGGCACTATAAAAATGTCACATGATCCATCCCGCCAGGTGAACGCAGTAAAAAAAAAAAAAAAAACAGTGCCAAAACAGTCATTTTTTGGTCACCTTCCCTTACAAAAAGTGTAATAGCAGGCAATCAAAAAAGCTTATATACCCCAAAATGGTACCAATCAAACCATCATCTTGTCCCGCAAAAAATGAGACCCTATCTAAGATAATCGCCAGAAAAATAAAAAAATATAGCTCTCAGAAAATGGCAACACAATTTTTTTTTATTTTGTTCACAAATGCATCTAATGTGTAAAACTTTCCAAAAATAAAAATGTTAGATATATTGGATATCACCGCCTCCGTAACAACCTGCTCTATAAAAATATTGAGATGGTCCCCAGGTGAATGCTGTAAAAAAAATTTTTTTTTTAATTATACCAAAACAGCCATTTTTTTCCCTCTTGCCTCACAAAAAGTGTAATAGCAGGCGATCAAAAATAAATGGTACCAATCAAACCGTCATCTCGTCCCGCAGAAATTTTGGACCCTACCTTAGACAACCGCCCAAAAAAATAAAAAAAATATGGCTCTCAGAAAATAGCAACACAAAAAAAAGATTTTACTCTGTTCAAAAATGCATCTAATGTGTAAAACTTTCCAAAAATAAAAATGTTAGACATATTCGGTATCGCCACGTCCGTAACAACTTGCCATATAAAAATATTACATGAGATGGCCCCCCAGATGAATGCTGTAAAAAAAAATTTAAAAAAAAACTATGCCATAACAGCCATGTTTTTTCACCTTGCCTCACAAAAAGTGTAATAGCAGGTGATCAAAAAGGCACATTTACCCTAAAATGGTACCAATCAAACCGTCATCTCGTCCCACAGAAATTTAGACCCTACCTGAGACAATCGCCCAAAAAGTAAAAAAAAATACGGCTCTCAGAAAATGGCAACAGAAAAAAAAAGATTTTATTCTGTTCAAAAATGCTTCTAATATGTAAAATTTTCCAAAAATAAAAACAGTAGACTTATTGGGTATTGCCGCATCCGTAACAACCTGCTCTATAAAAATATCACATGATTTTCCCCCTCAGGTAAATGCTGTAAAAAAAAAATACTATGCCAAAACAGCTGTTTTTTTCACCTTGTACTACCAAACGATCAAAAAGTCTTATGTACCCCAAAATGGTACCAATGAAAATGTCACCTCATCCCGCAAAAAAATGAGCCCCACATAAGACAATAACTAAAAAAAAAAATCAATGGCTCCCGCAAAACAATCCATCAAAATCTGTGCTGCAAAATCCATATGGCGCTCCTTCTGTTCTGTGCCCCCATAGCAGTTTACCACCACATATGGGGTGTTGCCGTATTCAGGAGAAAATGGGGAACAGATTATGGGGTGCTTTTCTCCTGTTACCCTGTTATTTGTGAAAATGAAAAATTTGGGGCTAAAGCAACATTTTATTGAAGAAAATAAAACTTTTCATTTTCATAGCCAAGTGTTTCCAAATTCCGTAAAACGCTTAGGGGGTCAAAGTGGCCAGAACCCCCCTTAATATATTCTTTGAAGGCTGTAGTTTCCAAAACGGGGTCTCTTTTTGAGGGTTTCCACTGTAGGGGTATGTCAGGGTCTCTCAATTACAAAATGGTGCCTAAAAAGCATTCTAGCAAAATCTGCCTCCAAAATCCATATGGCGCTCCTTTCCTTCTGACCACTGCCACAAACCCATAGAGATGTTTACCACCACATATGGGGTATTTCTGTAAACTGCAAAATCAGAGCAATGTATATTGAGGTTTAGTTTGCCCTTGCTGTGTTGCAAGAACAAAATTATTAACATGAATAATTTACCAAAAAAGTGAAATTTTGAAATTTCACCTCCATTTTCCATTAATATTTGTGGAACACCTCAAGGGTTAACAAAGTTTGTAACAGCAGTTTTTTATAATTTGAGGGGTGTAGTTTCTAAAATGGGGTAATTTATGGGAGGTTTCCAGTACGTAAGCCCCTCAAAATCACTTTATATCTGAATTGGTGCTTAAAAAATGCTTTTGGAAATTTTGTTGAAAATTGGAAAAATGGCTTCTAAACTTCTAAGCCTTCTAACGTCCTAAAAAAGTAAAATGACATTTATAAAATGATGCCAACATAATGTAGACATATGGGGAATGTAAAATAATAACTATTTTTGGAGGTATTACTATGTATTTTGAAAGTAGAGAAATTGAAATGTGCAAATTTGCTAATTTTTCCAAATTTTTAGTAAATTTGGTATTTTTTTTATAAATAAAAATTAAATATGTTGCCACAAATTTACTACTGTCATGAAGCACAATATGTGACTAGAAAACAATCTTAGAATGGCTTGGATAAGTAAAAGCGTTCCAAAGTTATTACCACATAAAGTGACACATGTCAGATTTGCAAAAAATGGCCTGGGCAGGAAGGTGAAAACAGGCCCAGGGTTGAAGGGGTTAAACTGATCAGACATTTGTGTTTACATCATACTGCTTGATTCCAATTCTGGTTGGATTTCTTTCTTTTTTGTGGTATTTCTTTCTATTCACCAGCAACATTTTACTTATTTATGAGATAAATGACCCATTTATGGTCAGCTTTTATTAGATGTTTTCTTCACTTTAAAAGTGTTTTTGTTTTTTTTGTCATGGAAAATTCAGATATCACAATTGCAGACAACTTTCTTACTTCTCACTATGAACATGGACCGGATACAATACGTAGGTTTTTTTTGTATGTTCTCTTTCTCTTTTCTTACTCTCTCCCTTATATACTTTGGTAATATTCTTCTCTTCTTCTTCTTCTCCTATTACTCATGCATTATTCATGTATTTCTCTAGTATTTCTGCTGTGGGTAAACTAAAATTACTGTATGCCCCTGAATTCAATATAAGAAATCTATGCTATTTTGAATCATTCAGGCCAATTTGCATTTAACATTGCCTTAAAAGAGGCCTATCTTTACCATACAATATTATTACGCAAATAGAACTCTGATTTATACATTTTCATAGTTTCTGAAAAAATCTTCATTTCTGAGAATCTTTCATAGTCCTAGGAATGTACTGTATGTTACAAATGAGCTTCTTAGAAAGGCTATAGGCTATTAGTCTTGTATACCAAAAACCTAAGTGCACTCAACTTCACTTGGATACTTGTCAACACATCTTATTTTTTCAATGTAGCTCAAAGTATAAACAATATATAGTCCATTTATCAGCCTTACTGTCCAATCCATAGGGATAGTCCATACATACTTGTATTAGGTGTAAAGATCCAGAGAATCACATGAGAAAAAAGGATCATCCAAACACATCAAAGCTTGGCATTTCAAAGGCATGTTGTCTGTATGATTTCTTAACTAAGACATAACAATTGTAGATAAAATACAATGTAGCTAAACCTTTGCTAAAACCACAAAGATGAAGCAGCACTGCTTAGAAACCTATGCACCTTCAGCTTGCATCAATTCTGCTCGGCCTTTCCATTACAGATCCTAAATAATTTCTACAGAACTATACTCCTCATGCTGAAAAGTCGAACAGAGATGATAAAACTTGGAGTTGCAGAGCTCCCTGAGAAGTACTGCTGCACCTTTTTGGTTTCAGTAAAAGTTTAGGCACTCTTTAAATTTAACTTTCTTTCAGACAAAATACATGAAAATCTCTTTCTAACAAAGCCAGAACCAGCCCTATATCTCACATGGATCCAGAAATATCCTCATTCATTGCTCTGCTGACAGCTCAAGGGCAGTGTTTTTTTTTTTTTTTTGCTGCAGCTAAGGGGGTGTGTCTCAGCTCACTCTATCACATCATAGGAGGCAGTTTAAGAATGAAACTGAAATGTCATCTTAGAGAGCAGGACAAAGAAATAAGAAATAAAACAAACAGCAGGTGGCTCTATACCGATACATTTTATTGAATAGCTCAGTGGATATGCAAAATTTTTAATTACATGCAATTACAAAAGTATTCAGATCTAGGTACTGGTTAGAAAACTGTAGAATATTTTTCATGGGGCAACCCCTTTTAGTCAGAAATGTAGCTGAGAACCAAATCACAAGTAAACATTAGAAGTAATCTTAATTTATGGATGATGAATAAGTAAATGTAGGAATAAATAAATAACATTGATGCAGCATACGTCTCCCTGCACTCTCCCTACCCAATATTCTTCTATTAATCAATCATTTTCAGCAACACTGTCTCTAGCTAATTAGCGCTTGTCACTTCTTGTCCTTTGTCCCTATGCTCAGCTTACAGGACAAGGGTGGAAACCATGTGGGATCAGGGTTTTATAGGGCTGTGGCATCACAGTGGATGGCTATCTGCGGATTGGCTGGCTGCGTGGCATTATGGGTAATCTTGTGTTCCCAAGCTTGTTTCCTCTACATTTAGTTTCAATTTGTAACAAGTGCAGCTGCCATTTTCGGAAAACCTGATTCATTACCACAAAGCGTGAAAAAAATCAGATTAGTTGCAAATCAAAATTATCCTAAACTTTGTACCGAACTGTGCTTTGAATGCTTTGCTTCTCTCAACATTAGTGATGGCCTATTCTCAGGATAGGATCACTATCTGACTTCCAGCAACACCCCACACCCCTGTCAATTAGTTATTCTGCAGTACCTTTGGTTCCAAAAGTCAGCGCTGGAACTACACTGTCCACTCTGTAGTGGATGGAGCTGGTTACTGCAGCATTGCTCCACTTCAGTTCAATGAGGGAAGCTTTAAGTACCAGCACTTTGTAACAAAATAGTTTGTCTCAGAACATCAAAGGGCTAATTTCATTTTTTAGCAGACCCAGATTGACTCCGCATTGAGACTTTACAGCATTGTAAAGCCTTTGGTGGCTATTCTTCCCATGTAACTGGGGATAATATGTCAGCTCAAATTACAAAAGAAATCAGCTATAAAAAAAGCAAAGTTTAAAAGCCACCCAAAGGTCTTGAGGGCGTCACAAAATGCAAAATAAAAAAAAAAATAGTGATAAAAAATAAAGAAATAAAAAATAATAATAATAAAAAGAGTCCACCACATGCTTCATGACAGTTTTTAAGCCCTCCCCTGCCATCATAACCTACACAACCCTTATTTTGAAATGACCATTATTGAAAATAGAAATAATTTGAAAAATATTTGAGCTGCATTTTGTGCTAGAAAAAAATAAAATAAAAATGACATAAAATAAACAATTCTGAATAAATTGTGAAAGATAATACATTTTTTTTTCTAACTAACTGAACAGAAAATCTTCTTGGTATTGAAGTGATTAAGTTTTACTACTTTTCTACTTTTACAGGTTGAAGTTTTTTTTTTTTTACAAATGTGAACTTTTTTATTTTCTAGCTTTTGATATTTTAATTTTTTTGCTCTTTACTTCATATATTAGTTTCTCTATGGTTTGTTACAGCAGGAGACAAGCTGTCAGGGACAGTTGGGCTCCCATGGTGATCAAACAGGTACAGCTCCTGAGCCATCCGGATCACTGTGCCATTCATATACAGTATGGCACATTGTAAGAACATCTTCCATGCAGCGCCATTCATGTATTTGGTTAAAATGGTTCATGTGGTTAAAAGGGTTCTCCACGTCTGTACCTAAAAAGTCTCTTTCAGCTAACCTGTGGACAGAAATCACTTTGAGCAGTACTTACTTTGCTTCACCAAATCTGTGATCTCAGATCAAAGATAATGCTACTGGCTGCTGGCTCTTCCTTTAATGCGCAGACAGTGTGCTTCTCTGTATTCCTGCTCAGCTGCATAATAACGTTAGTATCATCAGAGGTATAGCCCACAGCCATTTTAGATCATGGAATCGTCAGAGTGACGGAAGGGTAAATACTGCTCAAAGTGTCTTCTGTTCACATGTTAGCTGAAAGAGACTTTTCAGGTCCAGGACAGGAACACCCCTTATAGGGGTTATTCCATGATAGATATTCTACAGTTTTCAAACCAACACCTGGCTCTGAATATTTTTTAATTGCATGTAATTAAATATTTTGTATAGACACTGAGTTATTTGATAAAATGTATCTGTATAGAACCACCTGCTCTTTGTTCTTTTTCTTATTTCTTTGTCCGTCCCACTGAGATGGCCACACATGCTCAGTTTTATCTTTCAAATACCTCCTGAGTTGTGATGGACACATGGACACATCCCATTAGCTGCTGCAGAAAAGACACACCCCTTGAGCTGCCAGCTTGATATAAATCTAGCAGAGCAATGAATAGAGAGATCTCAGGATCCATGTGAGGTACAGGGCTGGTCCTAGATTTGTTAGAAAGAGATTGTCATATCTCTTAATATTATAAAAATTAGTTTCTGTCTGTCGGTCGGTCTGTCCGTCTGTCTGTTCTCTATGCGCGATCAAACTGCTGGACCGATTTTCACCAAATTCGGCACACAGGTACATCAGGTGCCCGGGAAGGTTTTAGACCAGGTATCATCTCTCAAAAAAAAAAAGACAAAACGTTCCCGATATATTCCCAAAATATGACCTGCGTTAGCCAATATTAGCCTGACAGCATTGGTTTTAAACCCCAACTGCCATTCTCTGCACAGACACACACAGGGAGGGCAGGTTTCCATAACACAGCCAGGTAATTAGCAGCCAGCTGAGGATCTCAGGTAACAATCCAGTCATTTCTATTCAATGCTTTAAAGGGGCAGAGTGCTGTGGATGATACTGTTAAAGGGGTATTCCGGTTACCATAAATATAACTTATGTTTTAGACTAATTTTAGACTATGACCGTTCAGTAGTAAATCTTCCACTGCTACCCATTGCGTGTCCTTATAAATTACCATGGCACCGACCTGTGATTCACACCACTCTCAATAGAAGGACTTACAACACCTGCTCCAGGTTTCACTAAGCCACACGCTGACTTTGTCAGGCCATGCCCCCTTCCCCCTCCGCAGCCAATTGGGATTGCAAAAATGAAGGTAAGGCTGCAGGGATGGGAGGGTGATTTTCTCTCTGCAACAACACACAGAAACATTAGATGAAATAGACTAATATTAGACTACTACCGTTCAGTAGTAATAAAATATGTTTTCTTCAACTAAAAGGACTTAAAAGCAACCACCCCCTCCAAAGTCCCGCTAAACCACGCCCCCGGTCATGCCACGCCCTCTCCCACTCCGCAGCCAATGGGGATTGATAAAATGAAGGTAAAAATAAACTTCTGTCAGCTACAGGAATGGGTGGGAAAGAGAATTTCTCTCTGCAATGACACACACAAAAACATTAAATGAAATAGATTAAATATACCCGTGTGAAGCAATGTTTTCTTCCACTGCTACCCACTGTGTTTCCTCAAATTCCATGGCATTGACCTATAATTCAGGCCACCCTGAAAAGAAAGACCTAAAAGCACCCCCCCAAGGTCCCAGTAAACCACGCCCCCGACCCGGTCAGGTCATGCCCCCTCCCCCTCCGCAGCCGATGGGGATTGAAAAAAATGAAGGTAAAAATCAACTTCTATCAGCTGCATTGACTTTCTCTCTGCAACGACACACAGAAACATTAAATGAAATAGATGAAATATACCCAGGCAAAGCCGGGTCTTTCTGCTAGTCTCTTATCTCTTAATATTATAAAAATGTCTGTCTGTCTGTTCTCTATGCGCGACCAAACTACTGGACCGATTTTAACCAAATTCGGCACACAGGTACATCAGGTGTCTAGGAAGGTTTTAGACCAGGTCTCATCTCTCTAGGACATACCGTTCCTGAGATATTCCCAAAATATGATCTCCATTAGCCAACATTACAACTGGGAACTTTGGTTTTAAACTCCAACTGCCATTCTCTGCAAAGGCACACACAGGGAGGGTAGGTTTCCATAACAACCAGGTAATTATCAGCAGCTGAGGAGCTCATCCATTGCTATTCACTGACACTGTTAAAGGTATTCCGGTTACCATAAATATAACTGTTTTTTTTTTATTACTACAGTTCAGTAGTAATAAAAGATGTTTTCCTCCACTGCTGCCCATTGCGTGGCCTCATAAATAAGCATGGTATCAACCTTTAATTCAGGCCACCCTAAAAGAAGTACTTAAAACCCCCACCCCAGGTCTCACTAAGCCACACCCCCGATTCTGTCAGGCCACAGCCCCTTTCACTCCGCAGCCAACAGAGATTGAAAAAATAAAGGTAAAAATCAACTTCTGTCAGCTGCAGGGATGGGTGGGAGGTTGACTTTCTTTCTGCAACAACACAAACAAACATTAAATAAAATAGATTAAATCCACCCATGCAAAGCGTCTTGCTAATCCACACCCCCGACTCTGTCAGGTCACACCCCCTCCCACTCCGCAGCCAATGGGAATTGAAAAAATGAAGATAAAAATAAACTTCTGTTTGCTGCAGGGGTGGGAGGCTGAACTTCTCTCTGCAACAACACAAATTTTTTTTAGATGAAATAGACTAATTATAGACTACAACCGTTCGAAGTGTCTTGCTAAGCCAGGCCCCGTCTCTGTCAGGCCATGCCCCCTCTCACTCCGCAGCCATTCTGCAATAACACACAGAAACATTAAATGAAATAGATTAAATGCACCTCTGCGAAGTGCTTTGCTAAGCCACGCCCCCACTCTGTAAGGCCACTCCCCCTCCCACTCTGCAGCCAACAGAGATTGAAAAAATAAAGGTAAAAATCAACTTCTGTCAGCTGCAGGGATAGGTGGGAGGTTGACTTTCTTTCTGCAACAACACACAGAAACATTAAATGAAATAGATTAAATACACCCATGTGCAGCGTCTTGCTAATCCATGCCCCTGACTCTGTCAGGTCATGCCCCCTCCCACTCCGCAGCCAATGGGGATTGAAAAAATAAAGGTAAAAATAAACTTCTGTTTGCTGCAGGGGTGGGAGGGTGAATTTCTCTCTGCAACGACACACAAAAATTTTAGATAAAATAGACTAATTATAGACTACAACTGTTCGAAGCGTCTTGATAAGCCACGCCCCAACTCTGTCAGGCCACGCTCCCTCTATATCACAGCCATTCTGCAACGACACACAGAAACATTAAATGAAATAGATTAAGTCACCTATGCGAAGCGCTTTCGAAGCATCTTGCTAATCCACGCCCCCAACTCTGCCAGGCCACGCCCCCTCCCACTCCGCAGGCAACGGGAATTGAAAAAAATCAGCTGCAGGGGTGGGAGGGTGAATTTATCTCTCTACAAAAATTGTAGATGAAATAGACTAATTTTAGACTACGACCGTTCAGTACTAATAAAAGATGTTTTTTTCCACTGCTACCCATTGCATGTCCTCATAAATTACCATGTCATCGGCCTGTAATTCATGCCACCCTCGAAATAAGGACTTAAACCCCCCGCCCCAGATCTCGCGAAACCACGCCCCGACTGTCAGGCCACGCCCCCTCCCACTCCGCAGCCAACGGGGATTGAAAAAATGAAGGTAAAAATCAACTTCTGTCAGCTGCAGGGGTGGGAGGGAGGTTGGATTTCTTTCTGCAACAACATACAGAAACATTAAATGAAATAGATTAAATATACCCTTGCAAAGCAATGTTTTCTTCCACTGTTACCCATGGCGTGTCCTCATAAATTACCATGGTATCGACCTGTAATTCTGGCCACCATCAAAAGAAAGACTTAAAACCCCGCCCCAGGTCTTGCTACGTCACGCCCCCGACTCGGTCAGGCCATGACCCCTCCCACTCCGCAGCCAATGGAGATTGAACAATTGAAGGTAAAAATCAACATCTGTCAGCTGCAGGGATGGGAGGGAGGATGACTTTCTCTCTGCAACGACACACAGAAACATTAAATGAAATAGATTAACTATACCCGCGCAAAGCAATGTTTTCTTCCACTGCTACCCATTGTGTTTCCTCAAATTACCATGGCATTAACCTATAATTCAGGCCACCCTGAAAAGAAGGACTTAACCCCCCCCGTGTCCCATTAAACCACGCCCCCTCCCACTCCGCAGCCAATGGGGATTGAAAAAATGAAGGTAAAAATCAATTTCTGTCAGCTGCATTGACTTTCTCTCTGCAACGACACACAGAAACATTAAATGAAATAGATGAAATATACCCAGGCGAAGCCGGGTCTTTCTGCTAGTATATATATAAAAATGAGTTTCTGTCTTTCCATCTGTCTGTCTGTCTGTCCGTCTGTTCTCTATGCGCGACCAAACTACTGGACCGATTTTCACCAAACTCGGCACACAGGTACATCAGGTGTCCGGTAAGGTTTTAGACCAGGTCTCAGCTCTCTAGGATGTACCGTTCCCGAGATATTCCCAAAATATGATCTCCATTAGCCAATATTAACCTGGGAGCTTTGGTTTTAAACTCCAACTGCCATTCTCTGCACAAACACACACAGGGAGGGCAGGTTTCCATAACAACACAGCCAGGTAATTAGCATCCAGCTGAAGAGCTCAGCCATTTCTATTTACCGCTTTAAAGGGACAGAGCGCTGTGGATGACACTGTTAAAGGGGTATGCTTTCTGCAACAACACACAGAAACATTAAATGAAATAGATTAAATAACCCCCGTGCGAAGCGATATTTTTTTTCCACTGCTACCCATTGCGTGTCCTCATAAATTACCATGGCATTGTCCTGCAATTTCACGCCACCCTCAAAAGAAGGACTTAAAACCCCCGCCCCAGGTCTTGCTAAGCCACGTCCCAAACTGTCGGGCCACGCCCCCTCCCAGTCCGTAGCCAATGGGGATTGAAAAAATGAAGGTAAAAATAAACTTCTGTCAGCTGCAGGGGTGGGATGGAGGGTGAATTTCTCTCTGCAACGACACACAGAAACATTAAATGAAATAGATTAAATATACCCGTGCGAAGCAATGTTTTTTTCCACTGCTACCCACTGTGTTTCCTCATAAATTACCATGGCATTGACCTATATTTTAGGTCACCCTGAAAAGAAGGACTTAAAAGCACCCCCCCCAAGGTCCCGGTAAACTACGCCCCCGACCCGGTCAGGTCATGCCCCCTCCCACTCCCCAGCCAATGGGGATTGAAAAAATGAAGGTAAAAATCAACTTCTGTCAGCTGCATTGACTTTTTCTCTGCAACGACACAAAGAAACATTAAATGAAATAGACTAAATATACACAGGCGAAGCCGGGTCCTTCTGCTAGTAGCTTATAATCTTGTTTCTACATTAGTCATGGAATAACCCCTTTAACTATTTGGAATCTAAAGACACGTTTAGCATAAATACGTTTTATATCTAAAATTAATTAATATATTAAATAGAAACATTTATGTTACAGTTAAGAAAATATACTACTTTATTTTCTGTAATCAATGTTATTTGAATGTCTCCCTTAAGAACACAACAGATGTCTGTTTTGTCTGTAGATTTGATCAAACAGATTCTCTTTATTGTTTCCAGTTTACCGTATGTCTTTGTTTTGTTTACACCATCTTCCTAGCAGGCATGTCTCTCTCTGTTGTCAAGGACACATTAAAGAAAAGATTACTTTAACTTTAGTAATATGTGTCATGAACTTTTACTGTCAATCTACATAATAGACGTCCTTCAAAACAGAGGATGCTAATTTATTTTTCTATTTCCAACTTTTCCACTGAGTAACTTTATCATCCTTATTAATGGACAACCTCATTCATTGCTTCCAACTTTGCTCTCTACAGTATGTAGACCATTCTGTTTTTTTTCTTTTTTAATTCTTTTTATTGAATTTTAAAAGAGTAATTTTACAACAAGGCCTTAGAACATAGGCCAACATGTTACATATGTTCGAATACAATCATTTAAGTCTTCCACTTAAATCATTTAAGTCCCACTTTACTTGTACATAAATTAGCTGAGGGATCATAACAGAACGAAAAGCTCCATTAGTAGCTATTGGTTGCTTGAAAAAGTCCCAATCGATATATATTGAGATTCTATATGTCAGACTAGTAATATAGACGAGAAGCTATGGAAGGTAATCATTTAATTAACATATGAAACAAAATTTAACACATGGGAATGTTTGTGAGGAAGGAGGGAAGGGAGGGGTGAAGGGGTAAAACAAAAAGTCAACTGGTATTCCTGGACATAGTGTCTATCAGGTACGGTCAGTATTTGTTATCTGTCAGCTGTCCGTCTAAGCTAATGGGTAACCTTATATATGAGAGGTCTTAGATTAGTCCCTAGGTTAGGTTTGAGCTTTATGCTTGTTTAACTATGGCGACCAAATACTATCGTATTTGTATCTATTTCTCAACACCCAGTAAGACAACTCTTCTAGGCGAGCTAGATCATTGACTTTTTTTAACCATTGAGGGATCCCTGTGGGGAGTTCCGTTTTCCAATGGTATGCAATTAGTAATCTTGCACATGCCAACAGTATTCTTATTAGCTGTCGAGCTATTTTGGAAATGCTACTGGGTATCAGAGATAGTAAGGCGAATGCTGGAGTTTGGGGTATTTTAAGGTTCATTTGTGGAAACAGTGCTGAAAAATGATTTAGCACCTCTTTCCAAAAACTCTCTAGTCTGGGGCAAGACTTCCAGATGTGGAGGAAGTTGCCAACGTACGTCTGACACCTCCAGCATTTGTCTGACTCTGTAGAGTACATTTTCTTCAGATGTGCGGGAGCATTAAGTATATTTTTAATCTCTTCTGCCTTAAATTTCTGGCCTAAATCTCTTTCCCACTCTTTAATAAAATCTAATGAGCTTGGGGATTCAATCTCCTGTAAGTTTTTATTGATTATAGAGAGTAATTTATTTGGAGTTTTTTCTTGTGTCAACAGCTTTTCAAACTAAGATAGGTCTGGAGGGTTATGAGTCTGCGTAACATGTTTTATTATACTCCATTTTATGTTTCCATATTGTAAGGAATTTAAATTGGGAGCTTGGAGTAAAGTTTTCATGTCGCTTATGTTACGAACAACTCCATTCTCATCTAACAGATTCTCTATAGGTTTTTACAGGTCCTGATTTAGGTCGGGATTAAAAATGCACTATTGTCGTTGTAATTAAAGCAGTCTCTTAATTCCAGTAATGGTGAAGGGAATACCACACAGTGTTTTTTGATAATTTTGTCATTCCACACTCTCAGTGTAGCTGTTATTAGAGATTCCGTTATTTTTGTTTTAGATTTGTATGAAGAGTCTGAGAAAATCAAGGATCTAAGTGGTGCTTGTATTATGCTTTCTTCCAATTGAATCCACAGTTTATGTGGCGGGTGTCTTATCCAATCCACTATCCTTCCTAAATGGATCAATTTGTAAAATCTGAGGATGGATGGGAAACCAATCCCTCCAGACCAAGTTGGAAGTTACAGGATCTTATGTGATATTCTAGGTTTTGTTGCTCACCATATATATTTAGAGCTAATTCTGTGTAGTTGGGTGAAGAATATTTGAGGCAATTTTATAGGTAGGACTTGTAGGAGGTATGTGATTTTGGGCATTATTATTGAATTGTATAGATTTTTACGACCCAGCCAGGAGATGAAAGTTGGGGCCCAAGCATTCAAATATCCAGGATGTCTTTTAATAATGGTTTGTAGTTAGATTCGTATTGCTTATGATATTCTGGAGTAATATTTATCCCAAGAAATCTAACCGAGTTCGAGGTCCATGCAAATGGGAACTTTTGTTGTAATGAGCTAACTGTATTCTGGGATACATTAATTCCTAGTGCTTGAGATTTAGTAGGATTTATTTTGTGGTTAGATATATAACCGAATGATTCAAATATGCGTAGAATCTCAGGGGACGCTTGTTTAGGGTTAGTGACCATCAAAAGTAGGTAATCCGCATACGCTGCTTGTTTGAATTCATGCTTTCCACATAACAATCCTCTTATATCTGTAGCTTGCCTAATTTTCTGTAAGAGGGGCTCTAGTGTAAAAATAAATAGTATGGGTGAGAGTGGGCATCCTTGCCTAGTTCCATTGTTGATTTTAACCGCCGGTGAGAGTATGTCGTTGACTCTTATGCATGTGCTAGGTGTTGTGTACATAGAAAAAATAGCTTTTATAAACTGAGGCGGAAAGCCGAATTTCAATAATACACTTTGTATGAAGGGCCATGCCACTCTATCAAAGGCCTTCTCTGCGTCTGTCCCTAACAGTACCAAGGACTTCTTCCTTAGTTTGGCTAAGCTTATTGAATATAATATCTTGTAGGTATTATCTCTTCCTTCACGTCCAGGTACAAAACCTGTGTGATCTGAATGAATTATTTCATTTAACAAGGGTTTGATTCTGGAGGCCAGAATTTTGGAATACAGTTTAACATCTACATTCAATAACTAGATTGGTCTGTAGTTCGAACATAGAGTAAGATCTTTTTGTGCTTTGTGAATTAGAATAATATGTGCCGTCAGGGACTGAGGCAGAAACGGTGCACCCTCCATAGAGCTTCAGTTATCTCTTGTTTTTGTATAGGGGTTGGAGGCCTGTTCATGGGTGATGTTTGGTACTTCTATTTCTCTTAGGAATTTCAGTGAGTTGTTTTTTCCTACTTTTTATGGCATCAGAGTCTGACTCGTTTATATTGTATAAAGAGGAATACTACTTGTGGAATGACTTTGCTATATCCGTGTCTTCTGTGGAAAAAGAACCATTCTCTTGTCTAATAACAGATATTCTGGATTTACGTCTACGCTGCTTTATCATAGCCATCATAAATTTGGTAGCTTTATTACCGCAAGCGAAAAACTTCTGTCTAAGTGAAAGATAAAACTTGGCAGACTGTACATTTAATATACTTTTAAGCTCCTCTCTTTTTTCTGTTAGCTTAATTAGATGTTGATCAGCTAGTGAGAGTTTGTGTAAAGTTTCTAATGTGGAGATTTCTTTATACAGGGAAGATATTTTCTCTTTTCTTTTCTTATTCAAATATGAAGCAGAAGACATAAAAACTAGAGATGAGCGAACATGCTCGTCCGAGCTTGGTGCTCGTTCGAGCATTAGGGTACTCGTAACTGTTCGATGCTCGGACGAGTATCTCGCCATGCTCAAGGAAATGGAAACTTCCGCATCGTGCTTTTTTGGCGCCTAAAAACACAGCCAATCACAAGCCAGGAGACTCTGCGTACCACCCAGCATCACGTGGGGCCCTTACATGTCGATAGCAGGGGTTGGATGGCCTGATCAGGTGACCCTGGAATATACTACCGACTGGCCGCGGTGCTCGTCTCAGATGCCGTCTGGATATCGTTAGGGATAGAGCTGCTGCCTTTCAGGGACAGTGTTAGGGCCTGAATTTAGTTCTCAGTTAGGCAGGGATCACCCACAAAGAACCCAACAGCCCTTCTAAGGGCTAGAAGACATTTTATTTATTTATTTTTTTGTCACTTGGCTGGCTGGCACTAGTAGTGCAGCTATCGCCATATCTAACCCTGTTTTTTTTTTTTGTTCTATCTCAGTGATACAAATCCATTGCACACAGCACTGTGGAACCATTCTGTGTGTCACAGTTCAGCACTGACTCACTCCAATCCATATATACTGTCCAGGTGACACTTTCTGTACGTCACACAATACAACCAAGTCATTTGCTACCAATATCATCTACCGCTTGATCCAGAAAATTCTCTGTGTGACATTTGTCTGGGTCACAGACTAAATAGCCACCGTTAACAGGGTGTCAGTCAGTTCTACCATATTTCCTGCACGTCACGTTCCAAAAAAAACAAAATATAAAAAAAAAAATTATTATTTCAGTTGTTTTAGCTCAGTGATACAAATCCATTTTACTCAGCTGCGTGTAACCTTTCTGTGTGTCACAGTTCAACACATTAGCTCCCATCCGTATATACTGTCCAGGTGACACTTTCTGTATGTTACACAATACAACCAAGTCATTTGCTACCAATATCATCTACAGATTGATCCGGAAAACTCTCTGTGCGACATTTGTCTGGGTCGCAGACTAAATAGCCACCGTTAACAGGGTGTCAGTCAGTTCTACCATATTTCCTGCACGTCACGTTCCCAAAAAAACAAAATATAAAAAAAAAAAATTATTATTTCAGTTGTTTTAGCTCAGTGATACAAATCCATTTTACTCAGCTGCGTGTAACCTTTCTGTGTGACGCAGTTCAGCATACTCACTCCAAACGGTATATACTGTCCAGGTGACACTGTCTGTACGTCACACAATACAACCAAGTCATTTGCTACCAATATCACCTACCGCTTGATCCAGAAAATTCTCTGTGTGACATTTGTCTGGGTCGCAGACTAAATAGCCACCGTTAACAGGGTGTCAGTCAGTCCTACCATAGTTCCTGCACGTTACGTTCCCAAAAAAACAAAATTGTAAAAAAAATACAAAAAACAAATATAAAAAAAAATTATTATTTCAGTTGTTTTAGCTCAGTGATACAAATCAATTTTACTCAGCTGCGTGTAACCTTTCTGTGTGTCACAGTTCAGCACATTCGCTCCCATCCGTATATACTGTCCAGGTGACACTTTCTGTACGTCACACAATACAACCAAGTCATTTGCTACCAATATCATCTACCGCTTGATCCAGAAAATTCTCTGTGTGACATTTGTCTGGGTCACAGACTAAATAGCCACCGTTAACAGGGTGTCAGTCAGTTCTACCATATTTCCTCCACGTCACGTTCCCAAAAAAACAAAATATAAAAAAAAAAATATTATTATTTCAGTTGTTTTAGCTCAGTGATACAAATCATTTTACTCAGCTGCGTGTAACCTTTCTGTGTGTCACAGTTCAGCACATTCGCTCCCATCCGTATATACTGTCCAGGTGACACTTTCTGTACGTCACTTAATTCTACCAGACTGAACAAGTTTGTGGGTTTCAGTACACCAGGCCCGTTTAATTTTTTTTTTATATCATACACTTATATACAAACAATGTTGAACCCCAGGGCTAAGGGTCGAGGACGAGGGCGTGGGCGTGGGCATTCAATTACTGCAGGGGGCAGAGGCCGTGGTCCTGGGCAGGGTGAGACAGTACCTGCTGATGAGGGAGCTGTGGAACGCCGCAGAGTTACACTCCCTAGCTTCATGTCTCAACTTACAGGGACACGTGGTAGAGGACTGTTGAAACCACAACAGTGCGAACAGCTGATCTCGTGGATTGCGGACAATGCTTCAAGTAATTTGTCCACCAGTCAGTCTTCCACGCAGTCCACCCACATTACCCAAGGGAGCACTCCTCTGGCTCCTCCACCTCAACCTCCTTCCCCCCAGTCTGCCCCCTCCCAGGAAAATTTGGAATGTGATCCGGCATACTCTCAGGAACTGTTTTCTGGACCCTTCCCAGAGTCACAAACCACTTCTCAGGTTGCTGCTGACCTCGTTCCCGATGCCCAAGTTTTCCAACTGTCGCAGTCTGTGGGTGATGATGATGACAATGTTGAGTTAGTGGAAGAAGTTTGTAAAGAGGTGTCAGACGATGAGGAGACACGGTTGTCAGACAGTGGTGAAGTTGTTGTTAGGGGAGGAATTCCGAGGGGGGAGCAGACTGAGGAATCGGAGGATGACGAGGTGACTGACCCAAGCTGGGTTGATATGCCGAGTGAAGACAGTGCTTCTGAGGCGGAGGCGAGTGCTGCACCAGAACAGGTTGTAAGAGGCAGTGGTGTGGCCAGAGGGAGAAGCAGGGCCAGAGCTGGTGCATCAGCAGCAACTGTTTCACGTAGTGAAGCTCCCGTGGCGAGGCCTAGATGTTCGCAAGTCTGGAGGTTCTTTAAAGAAAGTGAGGATGACCGACGGACTGTGGTGTGCAACCTGTGCCACACCAGGATCAGCAGGGGTGCCACCACTACTAGCCTAACCACCACCAGCATGCGCAGGCATATGAGTGCTAAACACCCCACTCAATGGAACCAAGGCCGTTCACCACCTCCTGCGGGTCACACCACTGCTCCTTCCCCTGTGTCACTCGCTGCCTCTGCTAGTCAACCCCCTGCGTCACTCGCTGCCTCTGCTAGTCAACCCCCTGCCCAGGACCCCGGCACGAGCGCCTCCCGCCGGAAAACCACACCTTCGCCTCAACGATCCTCCACAGTGTCCACCAACGTGTCCCAGCGCAGCGTTCAGCTGTCTTTACAGCAGACGCTGGAGCGCAAGAGGAAATACAGTTCCACCCACCCACATGCCCAAGCCCTCAACGTCCACATCTCCAAATTGCTTAGCCTGGAGATGCTGCCCTATAGGCTGGTAGAGACCGAGGCCTTTCGCAATCTCATGGAGGTGGCTGCCCCTCGGTATTCCGTCCCCAGCCGCCACTATTTTTCCCAATGTGCCGTCCCAGCCCTACACCAGCACGTGTCACAGAACATTATCCGTGCCCTGACCAACACTGTTTCTGAGAAGGTCCACCTAACCACGGACACGTGGACAAGTGCTGCCGGGCAGGGACACTATATCTCACTGACGGCACATTGGGTTAACTTGGGGGAGGCTGGGACCGAGAATGACCCTGGGGCCGCTCATGTACTGCCCACACCGAGGATTGCGGGGCCTACCTCGGTCACGGTCTCTCAGACCTACAATGCCTCCTCCTCCTCCGACCCCTCCTCATCCTCCTCCTCCACCGAATTACCATCCATGGGCACGGCGCCTTCAGTCGGTAGCTCTAGGCGCAGCAGCAGTGCCGTGGGTAAGCGCCAGAAGGCGGTGCTCAAACTGCTAAGCTTAGGTGACAAAAGGCACACCGCCCAAGAGCTGTTACAGGGCATCACGGCGCAGACCGATCTGTGGCTGGCACCGCTGAACCTTAAGCCAGGCATGGTTGTGTGTGACAACGGGCGTAACCTGGTGGCGGCTCTGCAACTCGGCAGACTGACACATGTGCCATGCCTGGCCCACGTGTTCAATCTCATAGTTCAGCGGTTCCTCAAGACATACCCCAATCTGTCTGATTTGCTCACCAAGGTGCGCATTTCCGCAAGTCGACCACAGATGCTGCCACTCTCAGGGCAGCGCAGCGCCGCCTACAACTGTCCGCTCACCGACTGTTGTGCGACGTGCCCACGCGATGGAATTCCACATTAAACATGTTATCCAGAGTTTACCAGCAGCGCAGAGCGATTGTAGACTGCCAGATGTCATCTTCCACCAGAACTGGTAGTCAGGTCTCTCAGATTCCTCAAGTCTACAATGAGGAGTGGACGTGGATGTCTGATATCTGCCAGGTGTTGAGCAACTTTGAGGAGTCAACACTGATGGTCAGCGGCGATGCCGACATTATCAGCCTCACCATCCCGCTGCTTTGCCTGTTGAAAAACTCACTGCTCAGCATCAAGTCGGATGCTTTGCGCTTGTCACAAGAGACAGTGGAGGAAGATACGTCGCTTGATAGCCAGAGCACCTTCCGTTCTGTTTCTCAGCACGTATCGGAGGAGGGGGATGAGGATGAGGAGGAAGAGGAGGAGAATGTCGGCGAGACAGTAGAGGGTACCAGTGCTCAGTCCTTAACTCTTGAGCGTGTATGGGCTGAAGAGGAGGACTTGGAGGAGGAGGAGGAAATGGAGAGTCAGGCCAGTGAGGAGAGGGAATTCTTACGTGTTGGGACTCTGGCGCACATGGCAGACTTCATGTTAGGCTGCCTATCCCGTGACCCTCGCGTTAGAAGAATCTTTTCAAACACCGATTACTGGGTGTTCACTCTCCTGGACCCACGGTACAAGCAGAACCTTTCCACTCTCATCCCTGCAGAGGAAAGGAGTATGAGAGTGAATAGATATCAACAGGCCCTGGTGCACAAGCTGAAACAATTCTTCCCATCTGACGCCGCTAGCGGCAAAGGGCATAGTTCTGTGAGCCAAGTAGCGGGGGAGAGGAGGCGAGCAGGCAGCTTGACCAGCACTGGCAGGGGAACGCTCTCCAAGGCCTTTGCCACTTTTATGTCACCCCAGCAAGACACTGTTACCTGTCCCCAGTCTAGGCAGAGTAGGGGGGAGCTGTACAGAAAGATGGTGAGGGAGTACCTAGCTGACCATACCAACGTCTGTAGCGATCACTCTGCTCCATACAACTACTGGGTTTCAAAGCTGGACACGTGGCCTGAACTGGCGCTGTACGCCTTGGAGGTGCTGGCCTGCCCTGCCGCTAGCGTGCTGTCAGAGCGGGTATTCAGTGCAGCTGGTGGCGTCATCACCGATAAGCGTACACACCTGTCAACTGACAGCGCTGACAGGCTGACGCTTATTAAAATGAACAAAGCCTGGATTTCACCGGAATTCAAATCTCCTCCGGGGGAAAGCAGCTAAAGATTTAAATAACTTATGTATCCGATTCCTCTTCTCTACTCCTCCTCCTACTCCTCCTACATATCGTCTTTGCCTAACGCTGACCCAAAAAATGCCATTTTTTAGAGGTCCAACTGGCACTCTTTTAGCACAATTTTTCAGGAGGGCCCCCTTCAGGCCCTTTAATCAAGCAATTTTTCCAGAGGTCCACCTACAGGCCCTCTCTCCAAACAATTTTTCCAGAGGTCCACCTACAGGCCCTCTGTCCAAACAATTTTTCCGGAGGTCCACCTACAGGCCCTCTGTCCAAACAATTTTCCCGGAGTTCCACCTACAGGCCCTCTCTCCTAGCAACTTTTCCGGAGGTCCACCTACAGGCCCTCTCTCCAAACAATTTTTCCGGAGGTCCACCTACAGGCCCTCTCTCCAATTCCAGTTTCCAGTTTTATTTGCGCAAACTGCATACATTTTTATTCTTGGGATAGGTGTGAAAAATAATATGACTTGCGAATCTATATTGCCCAACATTGGATACGGTAGCAAGTAGAAGACCAAACACATGCTGCCCACAGGGTTCCGCAAATTCCTGGTCCACCCGCAAATTCCTTGTCCACAATGTCAAGGAGGTCGTGGTTCTGTTGATGAGCAACAAGTCCTTCTGTACTGAAATCGCCGACAAAGTCTCCATCTAAGAACCTACAGACCATTGTGGAGAGAGCGGCACAGCTCGCCATCAAAGTGACGAACCCCTAAGCCAGACTGCGCAGAGAAGATAACGAATAAATATCTCTGTGGTTATTTTTGCTAAATAAAAGTTAAATAAACCCCCCCAAAAATTCATCTGTTCCTTTGCCTGATCCACCCAAGTTGAATCTGTCCCATCCTGAGAAATTCCCCCCCAAGGAGTCCCCACTGTAACTTGCTTCCCATACAACTACTTCACCCCCCGACACCTGTGTCTCGCCATTGTCCACCACCTCCTCAGACAACACTGGTAAATCCCCACTGTCAGCACACGGAAACAGCAAAAGGTCTTGCGAATTGGGGCAGAGAATGTTCTGGGCTAGCACATCAGGGAAGGGGTGACTATGGGGTTCCAGGAAGTACGTGACCACATGCAATATCCATTTAAAAGTCATGCCACACTTGATGTAGCTCATAATTGACAATTGTACCGGTTGATGCTAAATTTTGGCTCTTCCAGTGAAACCTCCTTCCCCCCCACCTACATGCCCTTTCCAAACAATTTTCCCGGGTAGGGGGACGTATTAGATATTGTACTGATTCTGAATTGCCTCCTGCAATAGATGGGAATCGAACCCAGATCAACTGCTTGGGAAGCAGTTATGCTCACCACTATACCACCAGCAGGCACAGCAACTGATAAGAACAGATACTAAACTTGATTTTAGCTCCAGTGCCAGCATGAGCAGTGGTGTCACCTGCAGGCGGTGATGGACCTTCGTTGCACCTAGTTGGGTGCTTCCCTAACATGTGATGGGTATTTGCCTCGCCTTTCTTGGTCTGGGTGAGCACAATTGCCATGAGGGTAACCACCAGGCTGTTGCCTGAGGATTTGGGGTAATGGTGGGATTAAGCAGCCTCAGAGGCATCCATACATGCTGCCCCTGCTGTTTCCTGTCCATTTCCGTGGTGTTTCCATCATTTTCTGAGGTTTCCAGGTTTTCACCCAGCCTTCCCTAGACAGAGCCTTGGTCCCCCGCAAAAATGCTCGAGTCTCCCATTGACTTCAATGGGGTTCGTTATTCGAAACGAGCACTCGAGCATCGGGAAAAGTTCGACTCGAATAACGAGCACCCGAGCATTTTAGTGCTCGCTCATCTCTAATAAAAACCCCTCTGATTACCGACTTGTGAGATTCCCATAACAGATGTGGTGAGATATTTTCTATGTCATTTAATCTGAAAAATTCCTTTAGGTTAAGTTCAATTTTGTCTCTAACCTCTTTGCTATCTAGTATGGTTTAGTTAATTCTCCAAATAAATCCTTTTTGGTGTGATTTCGAGGGGGTCAAAGATAAGAATATAGGTGCATGGTCTGAGTGGATAATTGAACCTATCTGTACTTCTTGACAAAGATGTAAAGAATGCACTGGGACTAAAAAGTAGTCTAACCTGTGGTATGATGAGTGGGGGGCGGAGAAATGTGTATAGTCTCTATCGTCTGGGTGTAGGTAGCGCCAAGCATCTACCAAGGAGCTATTCTTTATTCTCTTTTCGATATATGAAAGTGTGCTATAAGGTATATGAGTTTTACAGGTAGAGGAATCCATGGACGGTTCTAGAGATAAATTGAAGTCTCCTGCTACTATAGTAAGGCCTTCTCTGAACTCTTCTATCATCTGCATAGTCTTGTGAAACCATGACTTATTGGCTGTATTAGGGGCGTATATATTAATGAAGGTATAAAGTTGTGAGTCTATATATCCTTTTAAAAATACATATCTGCCCTATAAATCTGTTTTAACATCCTTTAGAGTGAAGTTAGTCTGTTTATGTATGCCTATACTTACACCTAACTTATTGGAGAATTTTGAGGTACTATGGTAGCAGTTATTTTAATGTGCTCTTGTGAAGTTCAGTGTTTTCCCGTGTTTATTGTATAAACACTATGTGGTTTTTATCTTTATGCAGATATCTAAGAATTTGACTTCTTTTTGTAGGGGATTGAAAGCCCCGGACATTGTATGATACTAATCTAATATGATCCATGTTTAGTTGGATATATTGTGTGAAGCATTATATGGAAGCCTATCCAGATGTCTACTAACCAGTTACGTCGTCTGTGACCGCTGTCTGTCATGTCAGTCCCATTGTACCAGGAAAAGGAAGAGGAGGAGGAGGGGGTGGTATTGGATCTAAAATATAAAACATAACTTGAGAAATATAGTTCAATAAATCTAACTTTCTCCATGTAAGGGGAAATTTTAGGAGAATACCTATCTCAGTTGATGAACTAGGAGATATGCTGTGATTTCTTCTTAGAGCATCAAAACTTAAAACTGTTACCACATCATATTCAAAAACTGCTCAATCTCCTTCTGATAGCAATCTTCTTGAAGTCATCTTCCCTTGTGTTTTTCTGTTTCTTTGTGGTTTGCTGTGGTTGACTAACTCCCATGGAGTCGGAGGAGTTATTTCTGAAGGAATGTAAACGTTGTTAGCTGCCGTCCAGTCTGGAATGTCTAGATCTTCTATTTCCAACAGTGCCAGGACCTCTGGGAGTTCTATGTGTGTTCTGAGGATGATATTTTTCTTCCTCCATGTTATCATTAGCCCAAATGGAAAGAGCCACCTGAATGCAATTCTTTTGCATCTTAATTGGTCTGTGAGGGGCTTGAGGAGACGTCTTTTGTTAAGTGTAGCAGGGGCAAGGTCTTGGAAGAATAGTATGTTAGATCCTTCATATTCTATGTTATTGCATTCCCTGGCTTTCTTCATTATTAGTTCTTTCTGTTCATAATTTAGGAATTTGCAGATAATGTCCCTAAGGGGAACTGTTGGTTTTGGTTTGGGGCGAAATGCTCCATGAGCCCTTTCAATTATTATGGGTTCTGTGTAATCTTCTCCCAAAAGTGAGGAACATATTTTGGTTACTGCTTTAGGTACTGCTTCAGTAGATACCATTTCAGGCACTCCTCTCAATCTTAAGTTGTTTCTTCTACCTCTGTTATCTTGATCTTCAAGATGATCGTAGAGATAGTTCATATGTTGTTGATATGTGGTTAAGGCTTCCGAATTCTTTTTGGCATACTCAATGATCTCTGACTGAGTGGTCTCTAAATTTTCTACTCGGGTTCCAATATGTCTCACTTCTCTTTTTATCTCGGCTAATTCATCTAAGACCGGGTTCAGGGCTTTAGTTAGAGCTTGCGATATGAAGGATATGGAAATAGGGAGATCTTGAGCCATATCTGATTCTTCTTCATTTTCACTCTCTTTAATCGGAATGCTGAGGAGGATTTCTATTTGTCGCCCCCTTAGATAAGGGTGTTTGCGAGGCTACTGGTGCCTGTGATTTTTTCATGACAAATTTACTTAGATCTGTTTGTGAAAGAACTGCTGCATACGTTTGTTTTGGAGAGTCTGGTGTCGGACCTTTATATTTTCCGATCTTCCCCATTGATTCACAACCTTAAATGCCCTTTGAAGCTGACGTGTTCTTCTCTTCCCGTGTACAACTCAGTACATGGTAGGTTTTAAAGAGTCATTATATTAAGCCATTCCTTATGTATTGGAGGAGTATGTATTGGCTTATTATGTTGAAGGAGTTCAGTGGGTGTCTCAGTAGACAATGAATTTGTTATTTATTTGTCTTCTGTACCTTGAGTTCAAGAGCAATATTGATATTCCTGATCTTATTTGGGTAATCTAGTATTATCCACTCACTTTTAAATACTTTGAATACCACACTAGTACATTCAGACCATGTTGCAGGGTCTAGTGACCATACTATACTTCTAGTTTGGGTATTTGATATAGGTGAGTATTTAGTGTATTTAAAGACCCAGGAGATTTGGGCTAATGTATATAAAGAAATGCAGAAGTTGCACAATCTTTTTAGGCCTCTTTCTTAAACTAATAGGTGGCTCCGTTTATCAGCTTAGTTGTTCATTTATCAGCTTAGTTGCTCCGATCCCCTCTTACCCTCCTGGTTAAGACTGGAGGTTAATGAATGCCCCCGTTCCTTGGCACCCAAATCTCTGTGTGGGGTGCTTCAGGGAAATAAGTGCCCAATCCTCTTCTATAAGAGAGATCCTTGTGATGTAGGGCCTCAAGCTCCGCCCGAACGCAGCCCGGTCAGCGTGAGAGCAGTCCGGCCGCCATGCAGACCATTCTTAAATGGCTTATTTTAACTCACATTAATGTGGTCAGTTTCTCTAGCTTTTGAGATTTTGCTCTAGAGTAGATTGGTTTGCATACCAACATAATACATTGTTAGGCTCTGTCTATGTTTTTTCCTTACTTAAAGGGGTTGTCCCATGAAAAATATTCTACAGTTTTCAAACCAGCACCTGTAATTAAAAATGTAGTATAGCTACTGAGTTACTCAATAAAATGTATCTGTATAGTGCCACCTGCTCTTTGTTTTTTTTCATTATTTATTTGTTGACTGAGAAGGCCACACATGCTCAATTTCATCCTTCAACTGCTTCCTGAGTTGTAATAGGAAGAGAGCTACAGAAGGAAGACAAATCCCCTAAGAAAATACACACCTTTTGATTTGCCAGCTTAAAATAAATCTAGTAGAGCAATTGGAGCAATGAATGGGGAGATCTGTGGTTCTGTATATGGTACAGGGCTGGTTTTAGCTTTGCTAGAAAGGTATTGTCATGTATTATATGTTCTTTGACTTTTATTTTTTACATTAATCGTGAAATAAATATTTTAATCATTTACCAAGGTACTACATGCAAATATGTAAAGTCTAGTGACCTTTGCCAGGTCCTAAAAAATTGCACCCGCCCTTTCTATACTTTTCAATCTTATTATGTGACCTTTTATTGTAGATAGATATACCTCCTCATCTGATCTTTATAAAAATAATTATGCTGCCTGGTAGAGTTGATACTACTGATTAAAATGAAACCTGTCTTTTTAAAATTAAAGGGGTATTCCGGTAAAGTAACTTAATTTTTGAAAAACTGCAATAAGACTGCAAGCTGTGACTCAACCAGTACCCATACCTATACATAAAACCAGAGCTTCATTTGTCTAGCTCCTGTGTGAGCCTGCAACAGACTGAGAGTATGAGAGTATCATGGTGCCTGATCTTTCCTCACAAAACTACAATCCCCACTAACTACATAATCGCTAGCTTTCCAGCTGTGAGTTTCTGCTTGTTCATGAGTGTTGATGTTTACTGATTGGCTGCCTGATATTCTAGTACAGTAACTCTACTCAGTAATCAGCAGCACACTAACATTTAGCTAACATTTGATTTCTGAGAGTGAGCTGTTCAAAAGGACATCCCTGTGTCTGTCCAGGCCCTGCGCATGACGGAGGACAGGGAGTCTGAAAGCCGGACTGTCCAGCCTAAAACCGGACCTTTGGCCACCATAGGGACAGGCTGATGTTAGGGTGGCCAGACGTCCTAGTTTTCTGGCTCCCTGTCCTCCGTCCGGCACAGTGCCTGGACGGAGGCAGGGATGTCCACCCTTTCAGTAGCTCATGCTCAGACAGCTTCTTCTCTGTGTCTTCACGGAGCCAGGGGGCATGGTCTCATGTTTAGGGGTGTGGCTTCATGGGGACCGGAGGTGCTGCTTCACGTTTGGTGGCATGGCCGGTGAGGTCCGTCTTTCTGGAGTGAAGACAGTGGCCACCCTAGCTGCTGTGGAGGTCACAGTTAAAGGGGAGGGCGCTGTGGATGTTACTGTTAAGGGGCAGGCTGCTGTGGAGGTCACTGTTAAAGGGGCGAGCACTGTAGAGGTCACTCTCGATATCTTTTAACGACACACACAAACATTAAACGAAATAGATGAAATATACCCAGGCGAAGCTGGGGTCCTTCTGCTAGTAAGTTACATTTATAGTAACCGGAATACCCCTTTAACTGTGGCATTCCAGAGAAAAAAAAAATACTTTCACTTTGTTTGCAAATGAGGGTTTCAGTGCACCAAGGAGTGGGATTTAGCTACTCAGGGGACCTCAGCTTTGCAGCGTTGGCCATGCCCCTTGTTGCACTCACTTGCATAAAGAATACAAACCTTTTTTTCTCTGGAAAGCCACAACAGATTTTCAGAAGACATGTATAATTTTAATCAACAGGTTTACTCCAGAATGCCTTGATAGTCTTGAGATTTCATTGTACCCTGCACAGATTAAAGACATCTTGTGCCAGATACAGCAAAGCAGCCCCAAAACATAACTGCACCTCCTACATATACAGTAGGTACAATGTTCCTTTCTTTGTATGCTTCAATTTTGCCTCTGTGAACATAGAGCAGATGTGACTTGGCAAAAAAAAAAACTGTTTTTGGCTCACCTGTTCAAAGAAAATTCTCCCAGAAGCTTTGCTACTTGTCACTATGCATTTTGGCAAATTTCAGTCTCGTTTTTTTTTTTTTTTTTTTCATTAATTTGATTTTACTTCTGTCCACCAGGCCTTTCTGCTGCCTGAGGCGAAAATTGAAAAAGCGCCCCCCCCCCTTCAATATCAAATTCTCAACCTAACCCCTTCCCTCCTAACATTACATATATCACTCCAGAAGATCCAGGGTGATACTGTGCCTTATACCTCTTACATCAACTGACGTCTCCTTTGATGTAGATGTTCTCTTTCTTCATCTTCTCCTTTCAGACCAGACTCTATTTTTCAGCCATTTCTCATCTCTGCCAGGTTGACAAAAAAAATGTTTAGTTACTACTTTTCCATCATCCTCCCA